>CAXFZM010000294.1:30000-34922 GCA_964007475.1 Hybos culiciformis
GTTGTTGTTGTTGTTGTTGTTGTTGTTGTTGTTGTTGTTGTTGTTGTTGTTGTTGTTGTTGTTGTTGTTGTTGTTGTTGTTGTTGTTGTTGTTGTTGTTGTTGTTGTTGTTGTTGTTGTTGTTGTTGTTGTTGTTGTTGTTGTTGTTGTTGTTGTTGTTGTTGTTGTTGTTGTTGTTGTTGTTGTTGTTGTTGTTGTTGTTGTTGTTGTTGTTGTTGTTGTTGTTGTTGTTGTTGTTGTTGTTGTTGTTGTTGTTGTTGTTGTTGTTGTTGTTGTTGTTGTTGTTGTTGTTGTTGTTGTTGTTGTTGTTGTTGTTGTTGTTGTTGTTGTTGTTGTTGTTGTTGTTGTTGTTGTTGTTGTTGTTGTTGTTGTTGTTGTTGTTGTTGTTGTTGTTGTTGTTGTTGTTGTTGTTGTTGTTGTTGTTGTTGTTGTTGTTGTTGTTGTTGTTGTTGTTGTTGTTGTTGTTGTTGTTGTTGTTGTTGTTGTTGTTGTTGTTGTTGTTGTTGTTGTTGTTGTTGTTGTTGTTGTTGTTGTTGTTGTTGTTGTTGTTGTTGTTGTTGTTGTTGTTGTTGTTGTTGTTGTTGTTGTTGTTGTTGTTGTTGTTGTTGTTGTTGTTGTTGTTGTTGTTGTTGTTGTTGTTGTTGTTGTTGTTGTTGTTGTTGTTGTTGTTGTTGTTGTTGTTGTTGTTGTTGTTGTTGTTGTTGTTGTTGTTGTTGTTGTTGTTGTTGTTGTTGTTGTTGTTGTTGTTGTTGTTGTTGTTGTTGTTGTTGTTGTTGTTGTTGTTGTTGTTGTTGTTGTTGTTGTTGTTGTTGTTGTTGTTGTTGTTGTTGTTGTTGTTGTTGTTGTTGTTGTTGTTGTTGTTGTTGTTGTTGTTGTTGTTGTTGTTGTTGTTGTTGTTGTTGTTGTTGTTGTTGTTGTTGTTGTTGTTGTTGTTGTTGTTGTTGTTGTTGTTGTTGTTGTTGTTGTTGTTGTTGTTGTTGTTGTTGTTGTTGTTGTTGTTGTTGTTGTTGTTGTTGTTGTTGTTGTTGTTGTTGTTGTTGTTGTTGTTGTTGTTGTTGTTGTTGTTGTTGTTGTTGTTGTTGTTGTTGTTGTTGTTGTTGTTGTTGTTGTTGTTGTTGTTGTTGTTGTTGTTGTTGTTGTTGTTGTTGTTGTTGTTGTTGTTGTTGTTGTTGTTGTTGTTGTTGTTGTTGTTGTTGTTGTTGTTGTTGTTGTTGTTGTTGTTGTTGTTGTTGTTGTTGTTGTTGTTGTTGTTGTTGTTGTTGTTGTTGTTGTTGTTGTTGTTGTTGTTGTTGTTGTTGTTGTTGTTGTTGTTGTTGTTGTTGTTGTTGTTGTTGTTGTTGTTGTTGTTGTTGTTGTTGTTGTTGTTGTTGTTGTTGTTGTTGTTGTTGTTGTTGTTGTTGTTGTTGTTGTTGTTGTTGTTGTTGTTGTTGTTGTTGTTGTTGTTGTTGTTGTTGTTGTTGTTGTTGTTGTTGTTGTTGTTGTTGTTGTTGTTGTTGTTGTTGTTGTTGTTGTTGTTGTTGTTGTTGTTGTTGTTGTTGTTGTTGTTGTTGTTGTTGTTGTTGTTGTTGTTGTTGTTGTTGTTGTTGTTGTTGTTGTTGTTGTTGTTGTTGTTGTTGTTGTTGTTGTTGTTGTTGTTGTTGTTGTTGTTGTTGTTGTTGTTGTTGTTGTTGTTGTTGTTGTTGTTGTTGTTGTTGTTGTTGTTGTTGTTGTTGTTGTTGTTGTTGTTGTTGTTGTTGTTGTTGTTGTTGTTGTTGTTGTTGTTGTTGTTGTTGTTGTTGTTGTTGTTGTTGTTGTTGTTGTTGTTGTTGTTGTTGTTGTTGTTGTTGTTGTTGTTGTTGTTGTTGTTGTTGTTGTTGTTGTTGTTGTTGTTGTTGTTGTTGTTGTTGTTGTTGTTGTTGTTGTTGTTGTTGTTGTTGTTGTTGTTGTTGTTGTTGTTGTTGTTGTTGTTGTTGTTGTTGTTGTTGTTGTTGTTGTTGTTGTTGTTGTTGTTGTTGTTGTTGTTGTTGTTGTTGTTGTTGTTGTTGTTGTTGTTGTTGTTGTTGTTGTTGTTGTTGTTGTTGTTGTTGTTGTTGTTGTTGTTGTTGTTGTTGTTGTTGTTGTTGTTGTTGTTGTTGTTGTTGTTGTTGTTGTTGTTGTTGTTGTTGTTGTTGTTGTTGTTGTTGTTGTTGTTGTTGTTGTTGTTGTTGTTGTTGTTGTTGTTGTTGTTGTTGTTGTTGTTGTTGTTGTTGTTGTTGTTGTTGTTGTTGTTGTTGTTGTTGTTGTTGTTGTTGTTGTTGTTGTTGTTGTTGTTGTTGTTGTTGTTGTTGTTGTTGTTGTTGTTGTTGTTGTTGTTGTTGTTGTTGTTGTTGTTGTTGTTGTTGTTGTTGTTGTTGTTGTTGTTGTTGTTGTTGTTGTTGTTGTTGTTGTTGTTGTTGTTGTTGTTGTTGTTGTTGTTGTTGTTGTTGTTGTTGTTGTTGTTGTTGTTGTTGTTGTTGTTGTTGTTGTTGTTGTTGTTGTTGTTGTTGTTGTTGTTGTTGTTGTTGTTGTTGTTGTTGTTGTTGTTGTTGTTGTTGTTGTTGTTGTTGTTGTTGTTGTTGTTGTTGTTGTTGTTGTTGTTGTTGTTGTTGTTGTTGTTGTTGTTGTTGTTGTTGTTGTTGTTGTTGTTGTTGTTGTTGTTGTTGTTGTTGTTGTTGTTGTTGTTGTTGTTGTTGTTGTTGTTGTTGTTGTTGTTGTTGTTGTTGTTGTTGTTGTTGTTGTTGTTGTTGTTGTTGTTGTTGTTGTTGTTGTTGTTGTTGTTGTTGTTGTTGTTGTTGTTGTTGTTGTTGTTGTTGTTGTTGTTGTTGTTGTTGTTGTTGTTGTTGTTGTTGTTGTTGTTGTTGTTGTTGTTGTTGTTGTTGTTGTTGTTGTTGTTGTTGTTGTTGTTGTTGTTGTTGTTGTTGTTGTTGTTGTTGTTGTTGTTGTTGTTGTTGTTGTTGTTGTTGTTGTTGTTGTTGTTGTTGTTGTTGTTGTTGTTGTTGTTGTTGTTGTTGTTGTTGTTGTTGTTGTTGTTGTTGTTGTTGTTGTTGTTGTTGTTGTTGTTGTTGTTGTTGTTGTTGTTGTTGTTGTTGTTGTTGTTGTTGTTGTTGTTGTTGTTGTTGTTGTTGTTGTTGTTGTTGTTGTTGTTGTTGTTGTTGTTGTTGTTGTTGTTGTTGTTGTTGTTGTTGTTGTTGTTGTTGTTGTTGTTGTTGTTGTTGTTGTTGTTGTTGTTGTTGTTGTTGTTGTTGTTGTTGTTGTTGTTGTTGTTGTTGTTGTTGTTGTTGTTGTTGTTGTTGTTGTTGTTGTTGTTGTTGTTGTTGTTGTTGTTGTTGTTGTTGTTGTTGTTGTTGTTGTTGTTGTTGTTGTTGTTGTTGTTGTTGTTGTTGTTGTTGTTGTTGTTGTTGTTGTTGTTGTTGTTGTTGTTGTTGTTGTTGTTGTTGTTGTTGTTGTTGTTGTTGTTGTTGTTGTTGTTGTTGTTGTTGTTGTTGTTGTTGTTGTTGTTGTTGTTGTTGTTGTTGTTGTTGTTGTTGTTGTTGTTGTTGTTGTTGTTGTTGTTGTTGTTGTTGTTGTTGTTGTTGTTGTTGTTGTTGTTGTTGTTGTTGTTGTTGTTGTTGTTGTTGTTGTTGTTGTTGTTGTTGTTGTTGTTGTTGTTGTTGTTGTTGTTGTTGTTGTTGTTGTTGTTGTTGTTGTTGTTGTTGTTGTTGTTGTTGTTGTTGTTGTTGTTGTTGTTGTTGTTGTTGTTGTTGTTGTTGTTGTTGTTGTTGTTGTTGTTGTTGTTGTTGTTGTTGTTGTTGTTGTTGTTGTTGTTGTTGTTGTTGTTGTTGTTGTTGTTGTTGTTGTTGTTGTTGTTGTTGTTGTTGTTGTTGTTGTTGTTGTTGTTGTTGTTGTTGTTGTTGTTGTTGTTGTTGTTGTTGTTGTTGTTGTTGTTGTTGTTGTTGTTGTTGTTGTTGTTGTTGTTGTTGTTGTTGTTGTTGTTGTTGTTGTTGTTGTTGTTGTTGTTGTTGTTGTTGTTGTTGTTGTTGTTGTTGTTGTTGTTGTTGTTGTTGTTGTTGTTGTTGTTGTTGTTGTTGTTGTTGTTGTTGTTGTTGTTGTTGTTGTTGTTGTTGTTGTTGTTGTTGTTGTTGTTGTTGTTGTTGTTGTTGTTGTTGTTGTTGTTGTTGTTGTTGTTGTTGTTGTTGTTGTTGTTGTTGTTGTTGTTGTTGTTGTTGTTGTTGTTGTTGTTGTTGTTGTTGTTGTTGTTGTTGTTGTTGTTGTTGTTGTTGTTGTTGTTGTTGTTGTTGTTGTTGTTGTTGTTGTTGTTGTTGTTGTTGTTGTTGTTGTTGTTGTTGTTGTTGTTGTTGTTGTTGTTGTTGTTGTTGTTGTTGTTGTTGTTGTTGTTGTTGTTGTTGTTGTTGTTGTTGTTGTTGTTGTTGTTGTTGTTGTTGTTGTTGTTGTTGTTGTTGTTGTTGTTGTTGTTGTTGTTGTTGTTGTTGTTGTTGTTGTTGTTGTTGTTGTTGTTGTTGTTGTTGTTGTTGTTGTTGTTGTTGTTGTTGTTGTTGTTGTTGTTGTTGTTGTTGTTGTTGTTGTTGTTGTTGTTGTTGTTGTTGTTGTTGTTGTTGTTGTTGTTGTTGTTGTTGTTGTTGTTGTTGTTGTTGTTGTTGTTGTTGTTGTTGTTGTTGTTGTTGTTGTTGTTGTTGTTGTTGTTGTTGTTGTTGTTGTTGTTGTTGTTGTTGTTGTTGTTGTTGTTGTTGTTGTTGTTGTTGTTGTTGTTGTTGTTGTTGTTGTTGTTGTTGTTGTTGTTGTTGTTGTTGTTGTTGTTGTTGTTGTTGTTGTTGTTGTTGTTGTTGTTGTTGTTGTTGTTGTTGTTGTTGTTGTTGTTGTTGTTGTTGTTGTTGTTGTTGTTGTTGTTGTTGTTGTTGTTGTTGTTGTTGTTGTTGTTGTTGTTGTTGT
>CAXFZM010000295.1:0-18887 GCA_964007475.1 Hybos culiciformis
CGATGGTCTACTATCATAATTCGTTCGGATTCGTACATTTATAGTATTTCAGATTTAAGTGCGTAGTTGTAAAAAAAAAAGAAATGTTATTGTTATTTTTGTTTTTAGTCTTAGTAAAACGGATGAAGATAATAAATTGAAGAATATGTCGCAAAACCTTATAAGCTTTTGTACATTCTAGATTTTTTATTTGATAATCTCATTTAGGTGACTCCAAATAACACTATTTCTATTAATAATTCTTCTAATATAATATTTTTTGTAAAACATTTGACAATCAACAACATTCATGAAAAGGCTTTTACTAAATAATAACATTATATTTTTGTGATGTACTTATATTATCGAGGGCGTCCAATATAAGTTATTTTAAATTTTCACTTAATTAGCATTTAACACTGTTTTTTTCTTAATTGATCTCAATTCAATAAAGGAAATGTTTATTATTTGAAATATGTTGTGCGTTAATTTATTCATATTTCAAATTATGTATGATATAGAAATGATAGTAGGTGCCATCCGTTTTAAAATTGATCCACATTTTAATTAGATTATTTATTTTTAAAATATTTATTTGTGATAAATTGTTATACAAAATAACAATTATATTGAACATCTTAATTACTTATATTAAGATTCATTATCATTTTTGTACAATGTCTGAGTAATTTATAATATTCGCAATAAAAATTCATTATCGCTGCAAATGTGTCATAATGACAAAAATAATATTATGATTATTGATGGAATTACGAAGAAAAAAAAACACAAGAGCTGTCATGGGACACCCGATTGGAACGTAGTTCCTTAGCGTACATATAAGTAATTTTAATTTTTTACCAATTCAAAATTTTATTAATTTAAAAAGAAACTTTTTTCTACTTTTCCCAGTTTTCTCTAATTTTGCATTTTTTTCATTTTAAACAAACCTTTTTTGAAGGAGCAATTTTAGACTGTTTTTTCTAATTTCGAAGATCTTTTTTGAGATCGAAAATTAAGAAAGCTAAAACTAACTACTCCCAGATGCCCTTCAAATGACATCTTTTGAAAATTCTGCGATGCCTAAAAAAAAAAGTTGTAAAAGTAGACTTTTGGAAAATAATTTTTTCACAAACATTTACCTTAAAAAAAAATACACAATTTTTATTAAATTGAAATTAGTACGAAAATCTGAATTTTATTTGAACTATAAAATATTAGTTAATAATAAAAAATTAATATTTTCGAAATATTTTATTAATATTTTATAAAATCAACTAAAATTTAAGGTTTATCAATTTTCATACAACGTTCAATAAAAAACTATTACTATTTGCTGCGAGAGGGACTGTTTATTTGCCGCGAAAGGGACTGTTTACATTTTATCAAATCATATAAAATGCGACGGCGTCGACTTATTATTTAAACTTTAAAAAATTAACAGGTATCGTTAATATACTTATAAATTTTTTTTTAACAGGAGCCGGCGGGACGTCTGATAGATGTGAAACATCGGAATTATTTTGTACAAATAATATTGATAGATAACTTTGATAGAATTTTTGATTTTTATTTCATGGATTTATTTCCATTAATTATTAATGCAAACCAAAGAACACAATATTTATTAAAATAACTAAAAATATTTAAAAACCTGGATGTTTTAATAGCACGATCGATTTCTTTAATGTATCATAAGATTATAAGAAATAAGTTTGGAAAGGCTATTAATTAGTTTTTTTTTTTGAAAAAATCCAGTTTCTAAGTTAGTTCTTATTTCATTCGTACGACGGTGCCAATCAATCTGTATGTATTTTAATAAATTTGCATTGTATCATAATAAAGTCAACCACGATTTTGCACTAAGTGACAAGACAACAAAAAGCGAAACAAATAGTGCAATTTTCAAACTTCCAAATTTGAATGATCAAAAAAATTAAAAAAAAAGCTTATTTAAAAAATTAAAAAATATTATTTTGCTTAAAAAGTGCGATGAGTTTGCGTTTTATTTTAAAAAAAAATTAAATATTTAACATTCAAATAAATAAAATATAGTGAATTTATATAATTTTAAAAAAATTAAAAAAAAAAAATTTTTTTTTTTTACCTTTTTTTGTTTATCATATGTTTAGCGACAATAAGTGTTCAAATTTTCAATAAATTTTTCCACAAGAGCGTCTGATAAGGAACTACGTTCCAAAAATAGAATAAAATACTATTTACACAATTATTATATAGATTAAGAACTTCACACTATAAACATAACATAAGAAATCATATAGAAGTATCAGAATTTTTCCAAAAAAAAATTTATTAATAATATCTCATCTAAATATTAGAACAATAATTCAATATGACAGACAGAACGTTTTAGGTTCAATATACAATTTCATATGGAATAATTTTTTTGGAACGTAGTTCCTTATCAGACGCTCTTGCGGAAAAATTTATTAAAAATTTGAACACTAAGTGTCGCTAACATATGTTAAACAAAAAAAAAAAATTAAAAAATATTTTTTTTTTTTTTTTGAAATTTTGAATTTTTTCAAAATTATTTAAATTCACTATTGAATTTGAATGTTAAATTTAATTTAATTTTAAATATTTGTTTTTTTTTTTAATATAAAACAAAACAAAATAAATTTTGTTATTATTATACGATATTTTTTTATTTTTTTAATAAAAAAAATAAACTCCCGTCGCTTAAAACTTTTTTTTTGGATATTTTTTTTCTCTTTCCAATTGGAAGTTTGAAATTGGATATTTGTTTCGCTTTTTGTTGTTGTCTTGTCGCTTAGTGCAAAACAGTGGTTGACTTTATTATGCTACAATGAAAATTTATTAAAATGCATACAGATTGATTGGGCATACACCGTCGTACGAATGAAATGAGAACTAACTTAGAAACTGGATTTTTTCATACAGAAAAAAAACAAACTAATAGCCTTTCCAAACTTATTTTCTTATAATCTTATGATACATTAAAGAAATCCGTTCGTGCTATAAAAAAAATTTAGGTATTTAAATATTTTTTAGTTATTTTAATAAATATTGTGTTCTTTGGTTTGCATTAATAATTAATGGAAATAAAACAAAAAGAATAGTAAACATCCAATGAAATTTATAAAATTAAAATCAAAAATTCTATCAAAGTTATCTATCAATATTATCTGTACAAAATAATTCCGATGTTTCACATCTATCAAACGTCCCGCCGGCTCTTGTATTTTTTATTGAACTTTGTATGAAAATTGATAAACTTAAATTTTATTTCAATTTATAAAATATTTATAAAATAAAATATTAAGAAAATATTAATTTTTTATTATTAGGTAACTAATTAATATTTTATAGTTCAAATAAAATTTAGATTTTCATACTAATTTCAATGTAAATAAAAATCTTGTATAATTTTGTCAGTATTATTTTGCCAATATAAAGGCGCTATTCGGTACCAAGGCAAGTCAAGTCGTCTGCCGGCGTTAGATATTTCGATATTTTGCCATTTTGGCTGTGATATTTGTTTTTTTTTGTGTTGCAAACAACAACAACAAAAAATTAAAATTTATAAGTAAATTAACGATACCTGTTAATTTTTTTAAAATTTAAATAATGAGTCGACGCCGTCGCATTTTATATGATTTGATGAAAACTTAAATTTTATTTGATTTTATAAAATATTAATAAAATATTTTCAAAATATTAATTTATTATTATTAACTAATTAATATTTTATATTTCAAATAAAATTTAGATTTTCTTACTAATTTCAATGTAAATAAATATAAATCTTGTATAATTTGTCAATATAAAGGCGCTATTCGGTACCAAGTCAAGTCAAGTCAAGTCATTAATTAAAATGAAAATTACTCATACGCAAAGGAACAACGTTCCAATCGGGTGTCCCATGACAGCTCTTGTGTTTTTTTTTATTAATATCGAAGTACTTCAAAAAAATTATTAAAAAATTACCACCTTCAATGAATCACTATCAAATTATGTAAAATATAATATTAAGCAAATGCAACAAAACAAGTCACTAGAAATTAAATCTTAAAGCAAGTACAAGGCCACATATTTATTTATATATGGAAATGTTGTAAATCATAAATTTAGCAAAAAAATAAAAATAAATAAAAAAATATTATTCATTCTGAATAAATTAAATGTACACTCATTAGCCTTTGATGTTTATTATATAGCTTATTATTTCTTTTATCAAACCTTTTTTGGTGAACTAAATCAATTTCAATTTAAATAAAAAATATAAAATTCTAATGGAAATTAAAAATTATATAAAAAAAACAGATTTTTTCATATAGAATTAAATATTTTTGTATGCAAGAAAAAAAAAAGGGTGAAATAATTAATTAGATGGAAATGATGTAATATGTACCTTGTTTAATGAATTAAAAATGATATTTCTATTATATACCTATTTTTATATTTATTTTATTTCAGAAAATTAATTCTAGTTTTATATATGTATATAGATTGTGCAATGAAAAACTTTATCATATTAGAATAAATTAAAATTACGATCGGTCGTAGGACGGGTTTAATTAAAGTTTTATGTACAAAAGTCTATAGGTATAGTATTTAATTTGGTGCAGAATATTAGAATAAAAAGATAAAATTTTAAATTAATTTTAAGGTAACAAGTTTAATATGAGGAAAACCTTGACTTTTTGAATTATAATATTATAGTTTGACAAAAAAGTTTAATATTTTTTTTTTATATAAAATATAAACAAAAACACATTGGAATTAGAATAAATTTACCTATGCATATATATAAGAAAAACTCTTAGATTTATTTTTTCACTGTCTGTATTTTTAAAAATTTATGATTTTTTTTCTTTGTTTTTGGTTATTAGGTATTTATTTTTATTTCCCTACTTATTTTGTATTCTTTAAATGTAAGTGAAAAGTTTTTCAATTTTTTTTTTATTCAGAAGATAAAATAAAAAGTATCTTACAGTAGATTAGTTCTGCTGATTATAAAACGAAACATGAATTGAATTAATTTTTTTTTTCTGAGTACAATAATCCGTAAGTAATAATAATAATAATATTCAAATTACAATAAGTTTTTGGTGAAGAAAGTCATTCTGTTATAATGTAAAATTTTTTTCAATTTTGTTTTGGCTCAAAGTCAGTAAAAAATCACTTAATAATGCTTAAACGAGCAAAACTAAGCTCTTTATCAAATCTACGTAAATATATCTGTGAAAAATTGTGTAAGTTAAATTCCACAAAAAGTTCTTCCAAAATAAGCTGGACTAAAAGATCCAAAATCTGTGAAAGTAAAAAAAGGGGCGCTTAAAAAGAAGAATTTGAAATAATTACTTTGAAACTTCGTTTAGTTGAAAATCTTCTCGAACAACGATACAAAAATCAATTCGTGAGTTAAATTTCGCTATGTAGCCAAATTTATAGACATTTTGTTCTATCAAATTTTTAAATTTATTTCGAAATATTTTAATTTACCTATTAATTTAAAATATATTTTTCTATTAATCTCAACTTAATTTACTTAATAAAAGAAAAAACAAAATTACCCATAAACTTTAATCAAAACAAAAATCAATCATTCGCTAATACCAGAAATAATTTCAATTAAGTGTAAAACATAAATAATGTATGATAACATAGAAATTTTCATTTAAAATTAATAACTCTTACTGTCAACAAAAAAAAACTAAACTTATAATAATATAATATTAATAATAAAATAAAATTATAATATTACGTAATTTTTAATTGGTTATCTCAATAACAAATTTGCATAACAAATAAATTTAAAAAAATATAATATTTAAAATCAATAACTATTGAAATCCTGTTTTTGATAGAATGACAATAATAATTCATTGTCAAGAACAGTTTTAAAATAATAATAATTTGTATTATACTTATTATTATGCTTTTATATAAATTCTTATATGCTTTTTTTATATAAAATATAATAATTGCATAATAATAAATATTTTATATCTTATAATTACATCACTAAATATATGTATTATTTTGATTAATTGAATTTATTGAATTCAAATTAAATTTTGAATTTTAAATATTTTTTTAAAATTTATAATTCATTCTAAAAAGATTTGTAATCAAAGTAATTCAAAACAAAGCTGATCTGATTTCTATATAAACATAAGCATATTATTGTAAGTATTATTAATTTTTCATTTGCAAGTATAATAATTCCTTCCTTTTTTAAACTAATCTTAAAAAAAGATTTATTTCGGCCCCAAATCAAATCCTAAATTTTAACAATATTTACAGTATTTTAGTATAACATAAATGCATCATCAATCTCATTTATCAGATCATTTTCAACAATAAATTAACTATAATACACAATGTTTAATTACTCTATATTAATTGGACGTTAGAATTATGTATGTTTCCCCACATTTTAACAATATTATGTATATTCCTTGTAATCTCATATTACACTCAATTAAATTAAGCTTAATAAAATCTTTCACATAATTATTATTATTTATAAATTATTAATTTTCCACCAATAAAAATGTAAATTGACGTATTTATATATATGAATTTATTTACATATATAGAATAAATTTACGAATCAATATTCATCAATCAATATTAATGCTTCAATTAAACACAAAATCGATTAAATTTATCACTTTTTTAAATAAATGATTTAATTTATAATATTATATATGAATAATATTAAACCATATCAATACTCAATTACTTAATAATATACATATTTACTATAAAATCATATACTTATATTGAACAAAAAAAAAAAAATGTGAAAGAAAATAATAATACGTAATTAAATCCATTATATTACAATTAATATAATGTACAATGCGTTCACAAACATGTACATAATAAGCATAAGTATATGAATATCAGAATAAATTTACATAAATTTCCCATATACGCGCGCTACATCAAAGAGTAATTAAGTTTATTTTTCTTGTATAATTAAAGCTAGATATTATATTTTTATAAAAATAAATAAAAATTTACATTGACATTTTTTGTAGTTTTAATGAAGATGAATTAAATAGCTGTCCTTCTTAAAATAATTTTATGTCCTAATAATAATAAGCAAACTTAAATGTGTATGCTTCCCATTTAACATATTATTCCTAGAAAAAAGTTAAAAGTTTTGCCTGTACATTATGATGTTTCAAACAAAAGATAGAAGTCGCCGCGACGCCGGCCTTCAACTTTTCCATTTTCAACATATTTTTCTACGTGTATATATATAGATAGATATATATATTTTGAATCTTGAGAATGCTGCGAAAGAAGTATAGTTTGAAGGTTCTTAATTTTTTTTTTGTCCTTGGCACAATAATTTGATTAAATATCCGAATTTAATATAAATCTGAAAGTAATTAAATATTTTTAAATTTTTTTTTTATGTAAAATCATAATATTCACATAAATTTTGTACATAAAAACAAAACATTAGTATGTTGTACTTTAAGCAATTGTAGCATTTTAAAGATAATTTTCTAAGAAAAATTTAATCTTAATAAAATGAATATAAATAAATATAAATATTTTTAATAATAAATGAAATTTTCTTTTTCAAGCATAATAAGATAAAAATATAAAAAATATTAAAAAAAATATTAAAAAAATAAATAAAGATGAAAATAATTTCCAAGCTCTGGGAGTTAAGAGAGCTACGAGCTCACGCAGCTTTAACTTCAAGCATTTATTAGATTAGTTTAATTAAAACATCTAATAAAATAAAATATTTTCTTTTAACGATTTTCTCAGAATAAGGAATAAAATATATTAGGTAAATAAAAAATTCTTGAAAATTATTTTATTTTAGATGTGATAATCCCAAACATCATTAACAGAAATTATATTTTAGTGTTCCCTTGTTAAAAAAATGTTTCCAGAAATTAAACGTTATACAAAAAACAGTAAAACGTGTAATGTAGACATACAAAAAATAGGCTGTGCTTCTTTTTTGGAAATATTTTGATTATATAATTAATTGCTCAAGAACCTTTTTTTTTACGATTTTCCCTCGTCTTAATTATATTAAAATCTAATTAATTAGATCAATTATAATTAAAAATCATAGTAGATAATAATAATAATAATAATAATAATGTACGTTTGTTGTTTTTTATGTTCAAAGAAATTTATATTTATTAGTTAAATTAATTCAAATTGCTATGTGGATATATTTTTCGGATTTATATTGTTTATCATATTAAAAAGAAAACTATATAGCTATTTGGAATATTATTTTTCGAAATTATTTCAAAAAAAGAAACTCAATCATCACCATCAAATTCTATAATAGCATCTAAATCAACGAGTATGTATTTACAAAATATATTTAATGTTGCCCCTTGGAGATTTAATTAGAAAAACTGGAATATCAAATCCATTATCCAGCTTTGCATAAGACAATCACACTTTTATTGGAAGAGAAAACATTATACGAAATAAAATTTGGATACATGAAATTTTTTTTTTCTGTAAACTTAAAATCTTATATATTTTTTTTGGAAAATTTTATTATTAAAATAATCATATTCAAAAGATTGTGTTGAACAGCACAAGTGTGTTCCTAATTACAATTGAATTATTATTTGTATTCCTTGTGCAAAATTTTACTAGAAAAGGGTATATATGTACTTCGTCCCTGAATTTTTATTTTAATATGAACTGTGTATATTAAAAATGAATAAATAGAATTTACCTAGAAAAAAAATCTATTCCTTTTCCTTTTCCTATCTATGTATTTATTGTATATAAATATATTTATATTATTTTCCCTTTTATATAAGACTTTTAAATTTATAAAATTTTTGAAAATTTTATATACCAGTTATCAGTACCATATTGTAAGATAAAATTAAAACAAATTGGTTGCTTAATGAAATGAAT
Organism: Hybos culiciformis; assembly: GCA_964007475.1. Lineage (NCBI taxonomy): Eukaryota > Metazoa > Arthropoda > Insecta > Diptera > Hybotidae > Hybos > Hybos culiciformis. The sequence goes on from CAXFZM010000295.1 coordinate 8,896, forward strand.
GCAATTAGACTCGTGTTAGAAATGTGTTAATTTATAGGACCAGTAAATAAGTATCAAGTAATCAATGTAATCAATAATAATTTATAAAAATAAATGTAATATAACTAGTTCATAATCTATCGGCATCATTTCTACTAACTCTATTAGAATTCTTAAAAAGTTTTACTAGAATATTAATACAAAAAAAAAAGTGTGTCTAAAACAGATCTAAATGCAACCTTGAATTCTTTTTATTTTTATTATATCCTTGCCTTCTTAAAATACTAATACCGATACTAATAATTATTTATTAATATTTGTTTCCATTCATTGAATATACTTAGTTTGTCTTATTGAAAAAAATTAATATAATAGATAATAACAAATTATTACTATATATTTTTACATAGTTGAAAATTGTAATAAAAAAGTTTTATTTTCAATAAGGATTCGAATGTAGGTATGTAGTATGTTGTATGTATTTTATTATAATTTCCATAGAAAATGTTTTAAAATATAAAATCTATGGATTAAAGAAAATATTTATTGGAATATTCTTTTATTAAATTATACAAAAAATAGTTATTATACATAAATTTTATCTTATTACAAATAAAACAAAAACTTTTAATTCTAATCCTATCGAATAATTTTTAAATAATTAATTTGAAAAGTTGAAACAAATAAAATTTTTCAATGAACAACTATTCAATTTGTACTGGTACGAATATTGATGATAATGTCTTTGAGAACATCGGGGCGTCCTATCTTTGAGAATATCGGGGTGGGGTGTCCTAGTCAGCCTTGCATGATCTAGAAATTCTGTTAGGGTTGTTGATTTAAAAATTATAAGCATGTACAATTATTTCCCTTATTATTAAAATAATGATGAGAAATATATGAGTGAGTGACTGGCAGCAGCTATAATTTTGTATATTTGGTAATACATATTCCAATATAATACAGAGTTAGTACGCATTTCTAAATGAATATAAATAATGCCATAATAATATAAAAATCAAGAATATTCTCTAGCATATACTTACGTACGTCAATCAGTAAATTTTTAAACTTTATTTTATTAAAAAAAAATTTGTTTTGAGATAAACAAAAATTATTTACTTATTGAATAATTGCTGTTGTTGATTAAATTTTATTGTTGATTGAAATTATAAAAAAAAAATCAATTAATTTTACACGTATTTTGTTTATTTTTATTAATTTTTTTTTTATTATTTAAACAATAGTGTGTTAAACACTACATAAAATTACAATCATATTTCTGTTTGCATAGAATAAACCTGAAAAATTTAATAAAACTATTGGAAAAGCCGAAAATATTGCAAAATTTATTTATTTTTTTTTCACTTAAAGACGTCAAGTTTCTTATGTCGTTTCTTATGTCGTATTTCTTATGTCATATTGTAAAACCTATACCAATATTATATTTGTAATTTATTTTTTTTTCATTCGATTTTTGTTTTACATTATTAATAGACAGGAAAACGATTTTTCCACAAAAATAAACAAAAATGTATTTACTTATTTGTATTTAGGATGTTCTAATATTTATTTTTATTTACATAGAATACAAAAATATAATTTTATTGTTTTTCATTTAATGACGTCTAAAATAAAAATGATGAAAAAATATTATATGCATAGTTATCTGTATAGATAGTATGTTTTTAAAGTTTTTCCGAGTTATGTAATAAAAACTTTTATCATTTAAATATTTCTAATGTGCATGTGATCGGTAAGTTGTACATATTTACATTCGCAAATTTAGCTCGGTAAATGGTATATTACATACGTCAATACACACGTAATTATTTAATTAAGTAAATTTTATTTACATTCTCCCTATTAAGTAAATTTTATTTACTTTCTTCATTTTGAACTTTTGTTTATTTTTTGCATTGCAAATGTATTGATTTCAACTACCTCTCACATGCACATTAAAACAGTATACAAAACATGTTAATAAAATTTGTTATAAAGCTCGTTGTGTATATACACAAAAAAAACATAGCACTTGTCAAAATTATATCACTCGACCTAACGGTATAAGTATTGACTCGTGTCTATGTGTTTTTGTGTATACACAACTCGTTGTAATAACAAATTTTCTTAACATGTGTTGTAATCTACTATAACAATGTTCAAAGAAAAAACATTTATAATACAAATTGAATTTTTACAATTTTATTCAATGTTAAGGCCTAGAAGGTTTATTATGTAATGTATTTAGTGACAAAAAATAAGAATATATCCATCATTATAAATACTTACTTTAAGTTGACTCTAGTGGACTATAGTAGAACCTCTCAGCATTGCATTCTACCTCAAATTAAATGCAGTTGATACTACCATAAAATTTAAGATAGATAGGTAGATCTAAAAAGCATTAACTTAATAAATGTTAATGAATTCTCATAGTGTACCAAGTAATATTCAGGAAAAATAAAAATTATATGATTTTCGAGTATATTAGAACAATATCGAACTTTCCATCCTATTTTTGCGACTTTTGTATATAAATAATCAAATTATAAATATTTTTAATGTTTTTTTTATTGAAATTTTTATTTTGATTACATGCGTACATAAATCAATTACCCGTCTTCAAAAGAATAAAAATTAAATTTTTAAGGTTAAAATATAACTTGAAATTTTTTATAGTTTCGTTCTAAGTAATAAAAATTTTGCGTCAGTAAATTAAGAATTAAAATTTTATAAATAACAGAAACATTCATTCGTGGAAATAATTCATATATTAAAAGTATATTTGCATAAAATTTTCTTTTATGCGTTCTGATTCAGTGATTATCTATAAGAAAATCATTTCAAAGTTTTGTTATTCTTTTTATGTTGGTTGAAGCTTTTAAAGTTGAAATTGTCAGAAATTACCTAATAGAAAAAGACGGAGAGAATTTCTGTAGCACATTAAGATCAAATTTATCTGGGCATGTGTTTAAATTCGGTCGGACACAACTTTTGGAAACTAGCCCAAAAATTTCTTTAACAAAAATTAATATTCAATAAAACATTTTTTTAAGGAAATTTATTTTTAATTTATTTTTTACAATTCACTTGATTTCATTTAAAGTTCTGCTAAATGTGTTTAGAAAGTAAATCTCCAGATTTATTTTTTGTTTTTTTGCTTTATAAAATTTAATGTTATTTGATGTTCGACATGCATATAAATAAAATATTTGACAAAATGTAAAGGCATTTAAATTTAAAACTTGACAGCTTTTAGCGCATTACACAAAGGTGTCAATCATTTTTTTTAGATCCTTCTTTCATAAAATTTATTCCCTAAGTACATTTCGTTTGAAAATCAATGAAGCTGAAGTAACTATAAATTGATAATATTTTTTTGTTAACATTACTCGGTATAGTAAAATGGTTTTACAACATGTATAAAATTTATTTAATAATATACTTATATGTGTATGTATTTAAATTTTTGTTACACAAATATTTAATTTTTTGTTACACACGATATTTAGTTTAAATTACAAGCTCGTAAAGTTTTTACATAATTTTATTTTTAATTTTTTCGTAAATATCAACATTATATTATGTTAAGAGAATACTATGTGCTGTAATACCTTGTTCACATTATAATTTAAATTCCCTTTGTATTCTGGAAAACAAATTGCCGTTCGCATTACAAAATTTGATGAGAACTGGAATTTGATGATGAATTTTTTTTGTTGAAAATCTTGACTTTTTATCTCGCTTTTTATAAATTTTTTTTGTTTTTTTTTCATTTTGACTCAAATTTGACAAGAAAATTGTTGCCAACTATAACAAAATTTCAAAAAATGAGCGAAAATAACTATAAATGTAGAATTCTAACCCTGACAAACTAGAATATGAAAGTGGAATATACATATTCCGGAATATTTTTTCATAAGAAAAATCCAGTTCATATTCCTGAAATATTCCGGATAACAGCATATTCCACTAATATTCTCCTAATGCGAACACCATATTACAGTATAATGTATATTATATTTTATATTTTGATTAACAGTGTATGTATGTATATATTAACTTATAATAACTTGTTATCCTAGAATTTTTGTTTAGCTTTTTATTAATTAATCATTAATTAGTCTGTTCCCACAAGTAGTTTAAGCGGCCTCCGCAGGAATTAACTTTGTAACAACGCGCCGCTGAATCCAAAAAAAACCTAAACTTATTAATTACGAAACTAACTTAAATACAAAATTAAAAATGAATATAAAAAATAAAATCTAGTAAAAATTAAATCTAATAAAAAAAAATAATAAAAATATTTATTTGGATACCTTTAAAACCTATTGAAAATATATTTAACAGATCAACCTGTAACATTGTTGAACCCTTTTTAGCTTATACCAAAATGAAAAATTTTGAAATTTATTTAAAACTATATGTATGGCATAGTTAAAATCTTAAAAATGTTTAGGTATAGATAGAAATAAAGAAAAAACATTATTAATTTTTTTTTTAATTCTACATTTTCTATGCTCATTTATGTGTTGTTTTCTGTTTTAAAAATTATGTGTTTTACGAGCTGAAGAAAATAGCTATTCTATACTCTTTAAGTTATGAGTGCAGAGTAAATTTTAATACGTATGTATATATAACCAAAGCGAATTAATATTTCATAAAACCTATTATAATATACACCAGTGCAATAATTTAATCTATTTTTATACATGTTGAACATTAAATTAGCTATTTTTAAACGATTTATGTTTTAAAATGGTTGCGCATATTCTTTGAATTCTTGCATTTTCTATGTTTAAATCCCTTTTGCTCTTTTGCATTCCCAGAAAAAATAAAGAAAAATAAATACTTAAATACATTTAATTGTTTATGTTTATGTGTTTTCATAATTTTCAATCTTATTATAGCCAGAGAATTTAACAATATTTATATTTATACGATTTATACTTACATAATGTGTTGAAAGCATGAATTGTATGTGAAAAACAGAAAACTATTGATCTAAGCAAGAATTAATCATTGAATCAATCATTAACATATTAATGAGAACCATGTAGTTTACAATGCTACAGAAATTAAAATTTAATACAATTTCTTACAGTAAAATTATGAAAAATTTTTTAATAATTATCTATTTGTAGTTTATATAAATGTTTCATAACAATTAAGCATATTTTCACACGTTACTCACTTAAATTTGGATTTGAGTCATGAAAATTTGAGAAATAGTTCAATGAAAATAAATTAATTCAATAATAGTAATTTCTTTATAACATTTTATATTTGCTTGATATTTTAATCGGGGTTCCATAAATTTTTACTAATAATTAATCTTTCTTCTTATTTTCTTTAAATACTTGAAAAAAAAAGTTATGCAAATCTTTGTCACATTATAAGAAGCATAAAAAAGTAGATACCTACCTACAATATACAAAATAAATAGTTTAACGTAACTAACATAAGCAATTGATAATTTTAAAAAATCCCACAGGCAAATGGTAAAATTATTTTGTAAGTAATTTTACAATTAGAATTTTAATGCTCTTTAATATCAATTCTCTATATAATGTTCTAATTTTCCACGAAAATACTCCCAGAACTAATTATTTTTGAATTATAAAGAATAAAAAAAATAAAATTATAAACATGAGGTATTTATATTACATACTACTATTTAGAAACATTATCTATACACGTACTAGGTACTTGTTTAAGATAATTAAAAAATAAACTTAAAGAGTTATTTTGAAATATAGTAAAGTTTTAATATGATTTTGAACGATAATAGTTAATTTAAAATGTTTACTATAAAATGTTCTAAAACAGCCTTTGCATCAAATTTTGCCAAAAAATTGTTTGTTAGCTATCAGATCATCTTAAATTTGTTGTAACGTACTGACCTATGTTATGCATCTTATTTCTTACAGTCTGCAATGTCCTGTAACAATTAATATGAACATTCTTGATGATTTTTTATCCCTATTTACACAGAAAAAAATTTTATAATATTACATATTAAAAATATTTATAACTAATTTTCCATTTTTTTTTTTTACTTATTTTACAGATGAAACTAAATTAAATCCTGGTTCCTGGGAAGATCCATTACCGTTGTCAACAACAAAACAAATTACAACGGCACAATTGCATTCAAATTTATCATTAAAGCGTTTAGATCCACTATCTGCGCGCGCCTCATATAATTTACGACACAATAATAAATCCCAACATTTGTTTATAGTTCCAACACAACAACAATTTAATACAAAAAATTGTAACAAATCATTGGGAGCAGCTGCGCTGGGTGGTACAAAAAATATATTAAGTGGTAGTGGTGGGGGTGTTATTAGTACAATTGGATTGGATAGTCAATTAATTTTTACTAATAAATCCGCATCCACACCACTTCACAAACGCTTAGAACACACACCATCCACTCGAACTATTAATAGCTCTGAGGATAGTTGGTGTTCTGAGGAACGTGATCCGGACGATATAATTTCAGAGGAAGAATTTTGTAGTGGAGATAATATAAGCGATTGTCACAGTATAACATCAATAACAACCAAAATTTTAAATACAGTAGCCACAACGGCTACTCAACAACAACAACAACAACAACAACAACAGCAACAGCAACAACAAAGAAATAGTCAATTACGATCAACATTCAACAAAGCCAAACAACATTTGTCATTTGACAAATGGCGAACAAGCAGTGGCGGTGGTGGAGAAAGCAACAAAAACAGTCAATCATCGTCATCGAACAGCAGTCCCAACAACAGTCAATCTTCTCAGATATCAGTTCAAGCTATTGTAACAGAGCATCACTCACTTTCACCTCAACACAGTTCAACAATGCCAACTGCTTCACATCAACCTTTACATAACCATCACCATTCAAATTTTAATCATCCCGATGCCAATGTACCAGGAGAATCACCTGGTGGTCGATTATCTAGATGGTTTTCAATAAGACGCGGATCTACACATCAATATGATGTGGGAGCTCGTGATGGCAGAAACTCTATTTCATCAGGTAGCATTGATGCTACTGATGCGGCTATAACAGCATCTTGCATAGATACTGATTTAAATATGTCGCCGAAAGCTGGTTCTGTAGCCTGTGCCAAAATGCCTCAACTTTCAGAAGTAAGATTGTTTTATTAATTTGAACAGCAATAAGCTTTTACATTAGCAGAAATACGTAATGCATATTTTGTACACATATACATTATGTATTATTAAAAATATACATAATCATAAGTAAAATACATATATGATTTTAATTTTATGAATTTATATTATTTTCCAGAATGAGGATGACACATCTGCTACACATTCAGCATTCGACTTGGACTTAATGTTACCTCCTGGCAGTCGTGCTAATGGAACTGCCCGTGCACACAGCAGATTAATAACACCATCATTACCACCTCCCCCTCAAGGTTTATCTCAACAACAACTGAAACGACGGCATATTATTGCAGCTATAGTACACAGTGAAAATTCATATGTTGCTACACTACAACGTCTAGTCAATGTAAGATTTTTTTTTTAATCCAACCAAACAATGTTCTATTTGATTTACTCATCTTCAACTGGCATCTGTTTTGTATTTTTTTTTTAATTCTTTATCAAAACTAATGAAATTTTAATTTTTGGTTAAATTATTTTTTACAGGATTATAAGAAACCACTTGAAGAAAGTAATCCTCCAATTTTAAGTAGTTCAAAATTATCAACTTTATTTCATCGATTACCTGAAATTTTGCAATGTCATAAAATGTTCCGAATAGCATTAGCTGAATGTGTACGAAATTGGGATCGTGATGAAAAATTGGGTGACGTTTTCGTTGCAGCATTTAGTAAGCCACAAGTCTTAGAAGTTTATAGTGGTTTCATTAATAATTTCTCAGCTGCCATGGAATTAGCAAAAATGGAAGCTAAACGTAAATCAGCTTTAGCTGATTTCTTTAAAGTTAAACAAATTTCAGCACACGATAGATTATCATTTTTTGGCCTAATGGTGAAACCAGTACAACGATTTCCACAATTTATATTATTTCTTCAAGATTTGCTCAAATATACTCCGCAAGGACATCATGATAGAATGTCAATGCAATTGGCATTAACTCAATTAGAATCACTTGCTGAAATGTTAAATGAACGTAAAAAAGAAGCAGAACAGTATCAGGCATTTAAAGAAATGCTCGGTCATATTAGTGGAACTTTTAATACACGTTCATTGTCATCATCAGATGGTAATCGATTACGTTATCTTTTACGTGAAGATAATGTTACACAATTAGAATTCAATCAATCCGGTTTTATTGTCAAATCGAAACAAAGACGTTTATTATTGTTGAATGATAAAGTTATTTGTGTATCAGTTGCACCAAGGCAATCTCATGACTTTGGTGCAACAGAGAAATTATCATTTAAATGGATGTATCCAGTGACTGATGTTGAAATTGTTGATAACAGTACATCGGCGACATTATCAAGAATATTAACAGCAGGTTAGTTTCTCTAAAAAAAAAAAAACCATATATATTTCAATGATGATAATTTGAGTTATTACAAATCAGTCAAAAGGTTTAAAAAAAATTAAATGCCTTAATAATGGTAATTTAAGTTTATTTTCCTTTATTTTTTCCAAAAACCATAAAAAAAACAGATGTACTTAAATTTCAAATAAACAAAATCAAAATGTTATTGATACAAAAAATTATTATCTTACCTAGTGATGCTATAATTTTTATTAAATTTTTCATGCTTAACAAACTTTATAAATTTTATTTTCATTTCGAAATTCCAAAAATATGTAAATTTAAAATAAAAAATTTAAAGAAAATCTATTTGAATCTATTTAAAAAAAAAAAAATCCTTTATAATGAAAATGATCATCTGTTTGTGAGTGAAAAAAAAAGTCTGACTGTAAATGCATCAATTTACTCGGGATGGGTGCTATTTTTCTGTACGTTTTCTGTTTATCAATAAAAACAAATCTATCTGCCTCGTGCCGATTTAATTCTTTTTCAAATGTACACTTTTTTTTTGTGGAAATTTATTTATATTTCTTGTTGAAAAACGAAACAAAAAAATTATTTAAACTTATATATTGCTGGCGCTCGCTGCTGCAATAAATGTAGGAAAATATTTTGTTTTTGGCAAATTTTCAAATTTTAATTTTTTTTTTTAACAAGGCGCGTTGAAATCCTCAAAACTATGAAAAACTATATTAAATAAAAATATATTTATTTTATTTTCTTGTTGTTTACATAGTACATAAAAATTGTTTTTCCGCGCGGAAAATTGCATTCTAATAACATACGATCTATATACGTACACGTATGACTGGAGAAAATTTTAGAAAATATTATTATTGAAAGAAGAAAACATCTAATTTTAAGATTGAATGAACAATGTTTATTTTTATTAAAAAAATATATTGATAATTTCTCATTTTGAAAATTGGCTTTATTAATTTTATGATAGAGTTGTCACACATAAAAGCTTGAAGTTATGTTTCCAATAAAAATACAAGTTATATATTGGCTATGATTTAAAAAGAGAATAAATTTCTTTTATTTGAAGTTGTTCTATACTTTCTCACGATAAATATATACCTAATACTAAAAAATTGGTGTGAAATACTTTTTTAGTGAATTTTAACTTCCATTATACATATATATAGAGCACATAGTAGTTAGTGCATAATTTAACACAAAGAACTTAACTAGGACAAAAAAAAAATAACCTGGCTTATTTTCATAATTTTTTTGTTCCCAAATAAAAAATCTTTATATAATACCGAAAATCTTGAAATAAAATACAATAAAAAAATTAATTAATCACAAAAAAAAAATTGTTTTTAATAAAAGCGTGTTGCATTGCATTCAATGCTGGAATTTTATAAATTTTATTTATTTTTTGCCAAAACAAATCAGTCTATCTATCTATATAGGAATATTATTTATTATTTATGCATTTCGTGCAAAAAAG